>CAJQUW010009324.1:0-11841 GCA_907163375.1 Prostheceraeus crozeri
CTTATCCCGAGAAGAAATAACCGAACAAACTTATTAAGTCGACCCAGTAATTCAGACATCAAAACCTGCTAAGTACACAATAGGTTTATTTTGCATAAATTGGTCTCCCATCAGGTTTATTCCAGTTTTTTTCCTACTAGGTTTGTTAGGTTCAATCCAGTATCCCATTAGGTTTATTCCAGTTTCGCTGGTTTCCTACTAGGTTTGTTAGGTCTTATCTAGCATCCCATTAGGTTTATTCCAGTTTCGCTGGTTTTCCTACTAGTTTTGTTCGGTTTAATCCAGTTTCCTACTAATTTGGCTCGGTTTTATACGGATTCCCACTAAGTATAATATAGTTTCCCATTAGGTTTTGTCGGTAATGCCCTGCATCTCACTAGGCTATGCATTTGTAGTTAAGCTTACCCAACACCTTACACAGCCATTACAAAACAGCAATAATGTCAAAACATCACTGTATCTTCTATAAATATTCAGATAAGATTCACATCAATTTATATGAAAAGCCACACATCCAAACGAAAGGTGGAACTAAAAAATTAGATTTCTTTCCTTGGAGAGTTCCCGAACACCAAGAGCACTATAACAATAAAATAACGAGTTAGCAATAAATTGATTTCTCGAAAAGATACGATCTCGTTGCGATACGAAACAGAAGAAACGTTTTAAACACGAGTCAATATATTGGCTAGTTTGAGGTTTAAATTTGATAAATCGTTCCAAAAACGCGTTTACATGACTTTTACCACTTTCGAAGTTGTATCAAATGTTGAAATAAATTGCTTCAAAAATTTCAAGCAAAAAACAGCAAACATGAGAAAGAAAAATTATAGTAGTCAACCTTTCAGGAAATTGCTCATGTTCATAATTTTTGATCACTTAAACACCAAAATATGAATCTTTTTTCTTCATGATAATAGCTTGATGGGAAAATTCAATATGCGAAATCTCGCGGATTCCTCCCTTCTTCAAGATAAAATACGGACAGTTATTTGACAATTAGCCATAATATGTGGTGGCAAATTCAAATTACTTGACAATGAAAAAATGGGAACATGTCATCACATACTCTGCACTGCACAATGAATGTTTCACGGTTGCACAAAAGTCGCAAAGATAGCACTTTGTTGGGTGAGCGCTTTCGAGTATTTCCACTCGTCTACAGGCATCATTCAAAACCCAACAAATTTTCAAAAATAAAGATATTATCCCCTCTAACGTGTGCTCCTCCTTATGAATTCAAATGCGAACACTGTGAGAAGTGTTATACATTGGAGAGACGCGCCGTCACCTGCAAACCCGCATTAACGAACACGTCAAAGGTCGCCCACTGTCAGGAATCTCGACACACATTCACCCACCAACACACAACAGCTTCAGAATACTCATGCGCACAAACGACACAAAAATAACAGAAACCCTTTTCATCAAACAATACATCACGCAGAATATAAAAACCTATTGAACAACCACAGCACATCAGAAGAATTGTTCTCATTTTAATTGGATTGATTTGATTTTAACTCGCTCCACCTGAAATTGTATTTATGCTTGCTTTTACCGTTGAATGATACCTGTAGATGAGTGGAAATACTCGAAAGCGCGGTTAATTACCTTCAAAGCTTTTATCTTCGAAAATTTACGAAGATCATTCAAAAAACGTAGCATGACTCACATTTCAAAATTTTTTTGTAATTACTGTTATGAAACACAAGATCACCCACTTTAAATCTTTTGAATGGTGGCGATTTTCAGATTACATGCGGAACTGTTTCACAATAATTGGACGATGAAGCACTAATTTGGAAGTTCAAATAGCTATAAGTTTTCGAATGACATTGCTGAGACATTCTGCAAGGGACCAAA
The DNA here is from genome assembly GCA_907163375.1 of Prostheceraeus crozeri. Taxonomy (NCBI): domain Eukaryota; kingdom Metazoa; phylum Platyhelminthes; order Polycladida; family Euryleptidae; genus Prostheceraeus; species Prostheceraeus crozeri. The sequence continues at coordinate 1,867 of CAJQUW010009324.1, forward strand.
TCGACGGACTTGCGCAGGAAGGTCGGATAGACAGTGTAGGGTCACAGTTCTCACGGAATCACCTAATAGACTCACCAGATAAGATTGATATTTCTTTATGTAAAATTCAGTGTCAATAATATCGCACTCATTTTCAGACCATAATAAATACACAGACGTCGAGAGAATTGACAGTAAACGAAAGATATATCGCTGGATTGTTCTTGGGACAACCGCAAGCAATACATAAAACTAAGGGCGCGTAATATAAGAGGAATACTCGATGCTCTTGCGCTTTCCACAACGCAAATTCAGTCAAGATATTTAGGTGTTTCTTCTAAAATAATGAGGAACTACCACTTTTTCGATGGTCGAGGACAAAATCAAGCAATCCACAAGCTCGTTCTTGAGAATAATTGAAAGCAATGCCTTGTTCACACCGAGATAGAAAAGGTGCATGGGATCAACACCACTAGGCTAGGCAGCTTCAATATTTCAGAAACGTAAGTAGGCCCTTTTACTCCAAATGCCGGAGAATTCGTAGAAACAACCTGATATAAATGCTGCTGGTACATCTCAGTTATTCTTGTCGAAAAGTCTCCTTTGCATTGAATATATCTTTTCTGAATTGATAATCGTAATCACCCATCACAAGGCAGGAAGGACATCCATACCTGAAAAGTTGATAATATAGCATTAAATAGCAAAGTTAACTGACCATTATAGGTCAGGAGCAGTGCTCTGACATAAAACAGGCCCAAAGATGGGGACGGGAGTACAAATTCGGACCGAATTACCAAAACGCCAACATGTAGTCAAATAATAAGATAATTCAAAGATTGACTGATAATGTAAAGTAAAAATAAATGATTTGGCAGTAATTAATTATAAAGTTGCCACTCGAAAAAATCCTGAAAAGATCGTCAGACAGTCACTTAAGATAAAAAATCGAAACCTGACCCAAAGTAAAGTTTGCTTATTTACGTATATAGCCTACCTGTACGTTACATTATGTTAGATAAAAACACTAGTAGATAAAACCAGCTAACATCCAATCAAGATCCTCAGTAAACAAGCGAACTTAATTTCAGGCATCTGTACATAAACAGCTCATGTATGCTGAAAACTTTTAAAAAAATGTTGGAAATAAAGTATACCGGATGATGAAATTAGTATCTGAATATACATCTGAAAAACAATAACTTCAAATCTAATTTAAAGAAACAACGTTCTTTGAGTAGAATTGTGTCACTAAAACGTTCATGATATCAAGAAGATTTGTGTCAAACTGTCTTTGTTTGAGTATAGGCTAACTCGGCTGCTGCCGGTATGACCGTCGTCTAGGTATTAACCTCACGTTGCGCTTATCCAGTTCCACTACAGTTTTATCCACACGTTTGACCTCCTCCATTCATTGGATTCGTTGAATATCTTTCATACTATATCTTTTATAATATGTTTCATGAACAATAATGCATGTCGATCGATATCTCTTTTATCATTTTTTGCATTGACATCGAAATGATTTCCGCAATATCACTCAAAAAGAGCGCAATGGTGCGGAAAACATCGAAATAGCTCAGGAATGGCAACTGCGATTAATTAAAAATCTCAATATCAAGATAAATATACCTCAATACATTGTACTGAATATTGAATATGGCATCAACGAAAGCAATGTTTAGTTTTTCGAGAATTATGTGATCAACAGAATAATATTAAAATATCTTATATGAATGCAATTTATGAATATGATTGAATAATTATATTTGTAACATGAATAATACATTTACATAATATAATTTATCATCTACCGCTACAAAATTGCAGGTTCGTTTTGACATTTCTATATAGGCTAACACACTTTCGAGAGAATTTCAAATAATCATCCATGGATACTCTTAAATATTTTTGAAATTGCCTCTGACTTTTGCAGGAATTTAAAAAATGTGAGATTCTTGATGTAACGCGTCGAGATTCTTATAGCGAGATCGAGTGACAAAGTATAATTTAGGTGCGCATAGCAAGCAAAAAATTTACAAAATTGTTTTAAACTTGATATTGCACCGAGAATATATATGTGTAAAAATGCAATGTGGAAACATGTATAAAATTTCATAAAATAAGCGCAAGGACAATCAAAACGCGACTTCTCTTGGTGAGTGTTATAATATCATCAACGTCCTTAAGTCAAAAATCTTGAGTTCTTTATTCCTGTGAAAGTAAGAGGCTTTTTTTAAAAAATAAGATTTTCCAGGACCGTCTCTACAAAGGGCTTTTCTTCAAGATATTCTTAAAAATCTCTCATCGTGTGAATGATGTGTCTTTGATTGATGATATTGAAGCAAAAATATGATGTTTGGATAACTGATGCATTTTGAATCACCATCATAAATATTTTTGTAATCTGATATAAATTAAAGCATTTCCCAAAAGCACAATAATGTTTCTAGGGATTTCGATTGTTAACATATATGAATGAATTCTTTTGACGATGTATCACTTATAAGCTTAACTAAGTTCTTATTTCTTTCAATCACAACTTAAAATATGAGTTTGCATGCTGATACTTACATGTTGCAATGCAAATAATCGGCACAAGAACATGAGAAGCATTGAGCTCGAACCATTGAGTTGAGAAATAGACGACAAGTCATTGCCTACGGAGATATAACATGTTTTGACTGCTTCATTCAAAAGACTCCACTGATGTCTCCTGATTTTCACGGCATGTACTATGAATTTCCTCAAATCTGTCGGATGAAAAGTTGCACTCGTTCGAAGAATTCTTAACCATGACGAATGTATAATTTAATCCATGTGTCACTAAATTTGATATGCGATAAATAGCCAACACTGAGACATATGCTGGTCTCTACCGATAGACGAAGGATAGCAGTAATGACGCGCGTACGTTAAAGTCCAGCCTTCACTGCTATATTTGACGTAACATCATCAGCTTCGCGATGCAATGAAGGAGAATTTAATGCTCGTTGCTCGCTTTGTGTGTCGCTGCAAGCGAGAAGCGTCATCATCATTGATCCATCTGTAGCTGTCTGCACGCAAACCTGGACAAAGACTAATGTTATCGAATCATGGATATGGATGGAATCTCCTTGCTAACGCGAGAAGAGCGGGAAAATTGCGCAACCGCCCTTGCCTGTGTAAAAGCCACAGAACAAGGAGGAGGTAGAATGAGTGTTTCCCAAAATGTGTGAAGCTCTCGCTTAACGGTAATAATGTCGCATCCCAGCGAGTGGGAAAATGATCGATAGCGCACTTCAGTCGTTTATCGTCTCTCAGTCTCTCATTCGCTTGCATGCACTAAGGAGAGACAAAGATGAATGAATGAATGACAAGCACTTTTAAAGTCCGTAGCTGCATAGAGCAACATATCATTTATGAAATTTGCCATGCCTAAGTCAGTCGGTCCATATTGCTCTGCATACGGATGCTCAAATGCACGAGGGAAAAACGAGGAATTATCATTTCACACATTTGCAAAAGATCCTGAAATTCGCAAGAAATGGGTAACCGCCGTTGATCGAAAAAATTTCCAACCGTCGAACTACTCCGTATTGTGCAGTGAACATTTTACCCAAGACTCATTCGTCGAGTATGTGTCTGGAAGGCTAACCTCAGAGACATCGCGAAAAAAACTTTATCCGAATGCTGTGCCGTCTATCTTCTTCGCTATGCCAGAACATTTGCAAGTGACAATTGCAAGTGCAATTGTCGAAATTCTCTGTACGCAGTTCATCGTGCGGACAATTTCTTTGCCGTCAAAACTTATAAAATCAAAAAAATTGTCTCAATAATCCGGTTTAGTGAGCCAAGTAAGGTTGTCTTTGAAATACTCCTCTGCACTGAAAAAACTGATAAGAACATTATTGAAAAAAAGAATTAAGCAGCCTAACGCACCGCGAATTATAACCAAATCGTCGAAATGAAATCACATACATTAACTCATGAGTGTGACTTTGTTGGAATTGAACATCACCAACTTCATTTGATTCGACTTATCACTTCAAGCTACATCTACATACGGTATAAGAAACTGGCGAAAGATATATCACAGGAGAAAATTGGTCGACGGCAGCGCCTCCATCGCACGGTGATATTCGAGAACTTGTAGTGTTTTTGGTAAGTTAACTTAATTTCATATTACAAGTGGAAAAAATAAATCATTCCACTGCTGTTGCATAGTACAATACATGTTATGAAAATGTGCGTTGACTTTAAAATTTGACACCAGAGATATTTGGAACATTACATTGAAACATTGTTTGCATTTATTCATAAATCATTTCTATTGTATGAAATCAGATTCCTGTCGCTAAATTATCAACATGAACTAAATTTTCCCCTTGAAAATATGGGGATCTCAATTACTTTTAAATCAGAAAATCTTTCCGTCCTAAAAAGCATTTACGACAAGCGACAAGGCTTAAAAATATTTAAAACATCTTTTATTCATAAATGCAAAGAAAACCTTGGCAATTTTGTAAAATAGCTTTTGGACTTGCCGCTTGAATTAAGGAAAATATATTTCTTGAAATTACTCGTCAGATTTCGGTTGTTGTTCGTTACCAGAATGCATTGACTATTTGAATGAAATCATTGCACCATACCGTTTTGCAATCATGATTTTTGGCAACATCATTCAACAAATATTCTTCTGCCTGTTAAAAAATGACTTCGTTCATTTTTGCAATATGCATGTACATGCTACAAGAGACCATTTATTGCCTAGATCTAATTGCATAACAGACGTGATTGATTTGCGCTTAGATTTATTTCTTGACGAATGATCGACACAATAGAGATATTTACATTCATTTTGTCGGGTTACTAATTAACGCGCACATGTTTCTTTTAAACGCAATGAATTGTCTGAATCTTCTGTCTACCGTCAGAAGATACATTTCGCCAGCTAATAAAGGAGATTTAGAAGGGTTACCAAATTATAGATCAAAGCCAGCATTTAGAGACTGTGTGAATAGGTGTAAGCCACGTGAAACGTTTATCAACATGGACAGACGGAAACGCTTAGTATTCTATTGATCGCTCGCGGACGAGAGGAGTGTGACACTTTTCGCACTGGGAGTCAGCCTCATAATTCACCATGCCGGCAGCCGATAACACGCATTCTACTTCTCCTTGTTCTGTGGTAAAAGCTTTCAAAATCACATCACTTTCGCAGATTTGAGATGCGAAGTATACTACTAAAAACAAACTGTTTAGTCTTTACTATATACATGTACTGGGTATTGGGCCCCACTGTTATACCATGTGTGCTTTTCACTGGAGAAGGTTCTGATGTAAATAGTTTGCTTAGTTATTCTGGCAAGCCTGCACAAAATTTTCAGAAAATTCATGAGGTCAAATCGCACGGCACACCGGAAAGTGCACATCCGGTGCGATGGAAAGTTTGCTAATTTTTAGAACATTCTGTAGTCTTTGTTGGAATCTGAGTGCATCGACGCGACGAATCAATCCAACAAAACATGTGATTTTATTCTGGCATCACATAATTCAGTACTCAACGTGGAAGCGTATTCAGTTTTGAAAAATACATAATTTCGGCCGTGATGGCAGCGCTTAGTCAGGAGCCAAAAGTGCTGTAACTGCACTGCGTAGAAATCCCGAAAACTGAGAAAAGTCCCATCAAGTTTGTCTGATTTTACAACTGCCTGATGAACTTCCATGTAGTGTCCCATCAAGTTGATTAATTTTTACAATTGCCCGATAAACTTTGTAGGACATTTTATCAATCCTATTAAACCTACTGGGATACTGATGAATCCTAATAAGTTTATTCGGCATTTCTTGACTTCATAAGTTTGTGTGGTATTGTTAAGGATCCCAGTAGGTTATTTCGGTATTATTTGATCTCCTATTAAGTTTGTCAAGTTTTTTTTTCTCGGGATTATGTCGTCTAGGTACACCAGGGTGCCAGGACAATCACAAAGAAGGTTTTCCATAATTCTTTGGAATATGCTTGGCCATTGATTTATCCCGTAAGGTAATCTTGTGTATCGAAACAATCCACGATGCGCGCAGTCTCGACTTCCTTGTTCAATTGGAACTTGTTGATATGCTTCAGACAGATCGATTTTTGAGAACCGCTTACCTCCTGCCAGTTGAGCGAACACGTCTTCAATACGTGGTAATGGGTAATTTTCATGTTCCAATGCCTTGTTAGCCGTTATCGAGTAATCTCCACATAATCTTCTGATCCGTTCTTCTTCATAACAGGTGCGCATGGTGCAGCCCAGCTTGAGAATTGTACAGGTTCGATTATACCCTCTGTCAACAGCCTATTAATTTCTTTAGACACTTTTTCTTTCATTGTGTATGCCAAACTCCTCGCCTTACAAAATGCAGGGCATATACCGTAGGGTCTATAGTCGTAACATGGACTGGGTCTCCTGTATATATACCACAACCTTCTCGAAATTACGACTCGAACTACTTCCAAGTAAATCCTCTAATTCTTTGAATTCAATTGGAGTTTTATCCTCATTCGTAAATTTCTCTCCAGTTTAATTTCACTTTCGAGAGTCCCAATTCCTTCCCATCAAAGTCTTCCCTTCGCCTTTTACAACTACAATTGGCGGAGGTCTGACAAGGTTTCCTGGAATCACGTTTCACTCTGCCTACATGTGTCACGTTCACATAGAAAACTTCCGAGTGTTATCAATCTTATTTCCGGCACGCGTATAGGAGTGTAGGGACACACTCTTCACTTCTCAAAATTCTCACCCTTCAACATTTTCGTTTCGCTAGTGTAGGAAAAAAGCCCCAGTATCCAATTCGAATTGAAATATCATTGCGAGCTCGCAGGTGCAGCTACTAATTGACTTTTATCGGTGCATGCTTTGCGGATTCGCCACTATTGAATTGATAAGGTCATGTTCGGTAACTATATTGCTTGAAACAATACACCTTCATCCTCTAAAGGATCCGTTGCACTTTTTCTTCAGGGTTGCTCTCTAGCCATCATAACTTTTCGAAGAAGATGACTGCTTTTGAAATCGATTTCCATTGTTTTTCAAGCGAACTCTTTCCAAGTTGTCACTATAATGCGGCAGTAGTTGCATGTCCGTATTTTTGTGCCTGCATTCTTCATACATTTATGATTACTTAAACCACATCTCCGACAGCCTATACACCGCGGCTATGAGCGCTTGCCCTTCCGCTCAATTACCTATTCTAAAAACCTCCTTACTGGCTTAGGTTCCTGAATGACTTCAACATTTCTCCTCCGCTATTTCTAATCCGGTTTGCAATAGAAGTAAGCCTTTGGATAAATCTAACTTAAGGCTCAGAGCAAACAGCCTTTTTTGAATAACTTTTCGTTATTAATGCCCACACGTATTGAACCTGTCTCTCAAAGGGGATCCAACGCCGAACCGAAGTTTGCAGTGTTCAGCTAATAGCACGCAGTACGGGGAGTAAATCGTAAAAAATCAGCGAATCTCCGTTTTATTGGTATGTCCTTGTGCAAGAGTGAACTTATAGCGCTGTACACTCTGATGGGTTGCGGATGAAGGTGATTACTAATTAGGAGAGTAAAAGTTCGCCGAATAGGCTCTTTTTCGTTCGGAGTTAGTGTCGGGTGTAAACACAGACCACGGATTTTCTTGTATGTAAGCTGGTCCGACGGAAGATAGGAAAAGCAGATCTTTGCTTTCTTGTCATCGATAACATCGTTTGCGTTCCTAGAAAAACTGAATTAATATTTCGACGTAAATATTGGAATCTGTCACTCGTTGTACGTCTTAAACTCCATCAGAACGTTGCTATCCCTTCTCCTCGTCGTCAATGTCGTATCTCGACTTAAGCGTAGTAAAGCAGAACCAGCGTGCGCCATGTAGAATACTTTATTTGTCCGTTCATTCAAACTTTTTGTAACAGTAAAAACTAATTTAACGAAAGTTCATTATAAGTTGTTCAGTAGCAAACAAACCTCTATTGATAGTACGTGAAACGTACTCGAAAGAGCAGATTAATTAATCTATCCGTACATTAACAAACATTCGTGTTGATGGCTGGGAAAACTAGGCTAGTCCCGGGGGACATTTTTGGATCACACCGCACGTAACATCACTAATTGGTACCCTATGGAATGGAAAAAGACGCAAGAACCACCACGTGATGGAGGAAGACCTATAGAACGATTTCTTGAATCGGGTGTCGTTCTGGATAAAAAGGAGAAGACAGGAGAAATTGGAGGATCCACGGCGACGCCTATCTTCAGAAGTGGAGAACAAACGGCTGATGATGATCAGGAAGAAGAAGAAAGTGGAGAGGACTTGACTTTTTGTGAATTTTTGGCCTGTTTTTAGATGTTGGATAATAGATGCGTTTGTCTTTATTCGATATTATACTTCATCCAGTTTATAATGGTCATGGACAGGAGTGTGTTTCTTAGCTACATAGGGGTAAATCCAATTTATTCCACAACATTTGACGAAATTGTGTCTTTGATTTGTAAAATCCATATTTCTGAGCCGATTTCAAAAGTTTTTTTTTTAATCGAACCGTAAAGATCTCATCTATTATGGCATGGTTTTTAAAAAGTCAGACAAAGCCAAGACCTTCTTCACAAGTTGCCGTTTTTTTTGCCGATAAAAAGACAATTAAGAAAAGCATGTCCAAAGTTGCAGTACTCTCTCAACTTCAACACGGATTTTTGATTAGATACATTCAAATACACCCACTAATATTTATATCATCTGAAAGAAGAAGATCAGCTCTTTAGGACAGTCTAATTTTAAATATTATAATCAATATTAATCATTGAATTTTCACTGGGTTTCCATTGTCCAATGAAAAAAATTGTACCTCTGACCGTAGACGTTTTCTGTCCTCTGACCGAGGTACCCTTTTCTCGAAGGAATATTGTATTTTTCACCCACAATAAACGTTTTGCACCAGAAAGAATCCTCTAGTGTGCTAGTTTAGTTTATGAAAATCCGTAAAGAAAATTCAGTTTGATGCCGTTACAAGTGAGTAATATTGATTTAAATATATTTTTATCCGTTTTCCGTTTTTTCGGACCAGAGAATTGTGAATTTAGACCCAACAATTTCATATGGATGCTGATACGCACTCTCAGAAATTTTGCCAGTGAATCGATGACAATTTCACAGCATAGGAGGGATCCATGCTCTTGTGAAGATCGAACTATGAGGCCTCCTGTGTTGTAGATACATGCAGAGATCTGCTACACTGCTTCATCCGTTCAAAATTAGTAGAAATTTTTCATTTATATCAATTAACCCTCTCAAAATCTCCAAAAACCCATGAAAATGTCCTCTGACCGAGACCTCCAATAAAAATCTCTGGTCAGAGGACAACGTTGAAATTGAAGTATCTCGGTCAGAAGTAACAAGTGGTTCGGTCTAAAGACAATGAGTAGAATGTATGCAGATTACATTTCGATCACTTTCGTTTTACGCGTTCAAGGTATTCGTCCTAAGAGTTCCCGCGCAGTCTCATGATACCCAAATGCACAAACCATAAGAGTTTTCCTGTTCGACATCAATCTCGTACCTCCTGAACCGAGACCTTAAAAAATCTTCGGTTCAGAAGGACAGTTAGAGTTGTTGGGTCACGGTCAACTGGGACATTATATTGCATTTACATTTACATTTTTGGTCTACTTCGCTTTCCGCATGCTAAGCATTATCCTTAAGTTCCTCCAGTTTTCATCAGCAAACCCAAATGCCAGAAGCCGAAGAGTTTCTCCTATTTCGACATCTATCTGACCTGAGATCATTTTTGTCCTCTGGACCGAGTATGTAGAAAGAAAATGACCTTTTTAAAAAATGCTAAGATTTTCTATGGAAAGTTTTTATTTGGTGTGGTCGTCCGCTAAGATTTTCGTGGTTCAGTGTAAAAAAATGAGTATGTATGCAAATTTTCACGGAAAATCTGAGATCCCAAAGTTGAAAAGACAGAAATGTTGTGGTATAAATTGGATTTACC